>CP099846.1:6211931-6254431 GCA_030062745.1 Capitulum mitella
AAACCACGAGCAATCGACTCAAAATGTCTAGGAATAGTTCGCGTTTGAGTTTTACTGCCTTCCATAAGTTATTAACAAAGATATGGACGGAAACCAAAAATGGTCTTGCTGCCCAAACCATACTCAAAAACCACTCAACTAACGTCCATGAAACCATCACCAATCGACTGGAAATGCTCTGAAATGGTTCGCGTTCAAGTTTCATCGAGAAATATGCACTCTAAGCAGAGAAAAGTGCATAAACGTGAAATTCGGAACCGCTGCACGCTATCACTCACTAATAACGCAACGTCCATGTTGCTGCCGAAACCATACTCAAAAGGCACCCTATAGATTTTAATGAAACCAGCAGTAATCGATTGCTAGTTCCCAAGAATAGTTCGCGTTTGAATTTTATGAACTTTCATATGTTACTAACAAAGACTGGATGGGAGCCAGAAATGGTACCTCTTGCTGCCCAAACCATACTCAAAAATCGCTATATCAGTGCCCATGAAACATCACTGTTCAACTGGAAATGCTCTGAAATGTCTGGCGTCCAAATTTCATCCAGAAATATGCACTGTGAGCGAAGAAAAGTGCATAAACGCGATCTCCGCATGCTATCATTCACCAATAACGTAACGCCAGTGTTGCTGCCCATTCCACATTCGATAACCGCTCAGGGAATCGTTCCGAAATGAAATGTTATCGATGGCTAGTTGTGTTTAATATATCGCGTTTCAGTGCCAATGACATGGATGCATTCTGACACCTCAAATTGGCGTAAGCTATAAGCAACGTGGTTCTGCACGCCCATCCCATACTAAACATATTCGCAAAGCCAATGAGCACTAAACGTCTGTCAACCGGCTGAGCATACGACAACATACACCGCGTATAATAGATTACTTTCATAAAAGTACGATCAGCTAGGCTTTCAATGCTGCGTTCACTGGCTTTCATGCGTAACTACAGAATAGTGTTCGCGCTCCATCTAGTTCTGTGACATAGTCGTTGATTTATTGATTAGTGGTTGCGCCAATGCTACTCGTTCTTTTTCGACACGATCTGGCCAGGGACACGGGAACTCCTCCACAGTGGGGGGGGGGGGAGGAGATGCTTCCTCCACTGTGGAAAACCCCACAGTAGAGGAAGCATTTTGGGTCAATTCTTCCCAGT
Source organism: Capitulum mitella (assembly GCA_030062745.1). NCBI lineage: Eukaryota > Metazoa > Arthropoda > Thecostraca > Pollicipedomorpha > Pollicipedidae > Capitulum > Capitulum mitella. Next base: position 6,213,093 of record CP099846.1, read on the forward strand.
CAGCGTCTACAAGGCCAATGTGTTAAATTAAAAAAACAAAAATTGGGGTGCTGCCTCTCTGCCTGTCGCTGCCTGTCGAACGATTCCTCATGCCGGTAGGACTAGGATAGGAGCGTCATTGTCCGGTGCGTTATGCGCTTATCGCTGTCGGAGATGTCGGCGGTTGCGGGTCAGCGCGCGGCCGCTCGGGAGCCGGACTAAGTATCGCCGTTGAGCTTCCACCACGCTAACGATTCCGAAGGGATCCAAATGTTTTGATGGCGGATCTCGCAGGACGAGTCGGCTTCCGACGTGGGAGCCGCGTATGTAACTGGCATGCAGATCTTACGTGATTTTCGTAGGCGCCAGCCGGATATTGCTTACGACCTGCAGGATCTAATCGGAAAGGCAAGACCGGAACACTGCCATCTGCACCGCCGAAGCCTAACTGTCCAATCCCGATAGCTGAACGAAATTAAAGTAATGGACCCCTCGCGACGCCTCCCACCGGCCTCCTACCGACGACGCTATGTCCGAGTCCCTTTGCCGGGCATTCGCACTAAAACTGATGATTGTTTCTCGGATGACTCGAATATTCTGATTCGGTGAATGTTCCAACCTTAATTTCAACGTTCCAGTATTCTATGAGTGTTCAGTTGGCTCATTTTCACCCGAAGAATATTTCCCGAATGTTCGGCAACCGAGCATGCGAATACTCTTGCATGTAGCTACAGAATCTGTAGACAAACATGAGCCAATGATACATAATCGAGCGGATGCTAATCGGGGCATTACATACTGTTATTTTCACCTATGTACATTATTATGGGCGGGAGCAATGCTGAGTGACATTGCCAAGGTATGCCCCTCCGCCCCTCTATTGTCACAAGGATCTGCTAGTCATATTTCGTGGGGAGATGAGTCACCTCGAGCATAATCTGCTATTTCTTTCGTATCTGGCAACGACGGGCAGATGTGATGATGTGAGGCCGGTATCAGTCGGGGAGTGACAGGTACACAGCCAGGGGGTCCTAGGGGTCCCACTCCTCTCCTCTCCGAAATGTCTCAAGGGAGCCCACCCCCACCAAGGTAAGAAAATTACTCTTATCGGAGCTATCATCAAAATGTTTTAAGAACGTTAAACAAGAGAAGACAAAAAAGAATATATAGCTCCAAGTCTAAGGAAGGGCCCCTGTTAACATGTAGGATGCCACCTACCTGCCTGTAGGTGCTCCAAGCCACTCTCTAGAGGCCTCCTGCCAGCCTCTAGGGGCCCGTACGAGCCTGTAGAGCCCCTACTCCTTACCAGCCCGATAGGGGCGACCTGCTGGTCTTTAGGGCCTCCTGCCGGCCTGAGGAACCCCTGTCAGCCTTTGAAGGACCCCTGCTGACTTGCGGAAGGAACCTTTATTGTCAATTTGGGTCCCCTGTCGGCCTGTAGGGGCCTCCCGCTGGTCGAAAGGGCTCCCTGTCGGCATGCTGGTGCGTGGCCCCCTGCTGGCCTGTAGGGGCCACCCAAAGGCAGATAGGGGCTCCCTACCGGCCTGTAGGGACCTCCTGTCAGTATGTGGGGCCCCTGCCAGCCGGCGGGCCCCTGCTGCCCAGGGGGCCCACACGAAGGGAACCTACCGCTCGGCGAGAACCATCCTTCCCCGAAATTCTTGGCTAGCTGCGCCCTTGGTTAGTAAAAGTGGACGCTTTTGTAAAGTTCATAGGGCCTATAAGCCCATTTAAACCGAGTCTTTGATTTCAGTCTACCGAGACGGACACAGCGAAATAGCCGTTACCTCGACACAGGAACTGGCATTGTGTGCGCAATAAGCCTTTGCACATGTCCTGATATTCCATTATCACACGCACATTCCAGTCGAAAACGAAGCGAAAAACTGAGGCATTGGGAATCCCTTGCATACCCCATCCTGGTCACACGGCAGCATAGCGCCCTCTGCCCCTTCCCTGCCTCGGCAGCGCCCGGCCGCCGTCCACCCGGTGCTCGGTGCCGACCGCAGCTAGAAAATCCTGTTACATGTTCATGCATCTGTGAATTAGTCTGGTCTTAACACGTTGCTCCAATCGCACTTTTCGGGTCAAAACGGCACAAACTTCACGATTTGACTTTTTGACCGGAATATTCGAATGCAACCATCCCCATATTCGAATCCTAAAACCTGTCCTAATTTTCAGTAGTAATTCGCACACACCAGTGGTCCGATCAGATTAACCATTATTGTGTTAGCGAACGTATTAGCGGACTCTATTAACGAAAAACACAAGAAAGAAAGTAAGGACTGGTTTGGCTATGGCGCCACATATCATCATATACCACTGCTACACACGCGCCCACAGGTCACACAACACACGACTACCGTGTATATGCATCCTGAAGGGATGTATCCTGACCACTGAATCGAAATACGCAAACCCGAAGGGATTAGACACAGAAGTCAATGCGAACTCCGTCATCAGCTTTGTGTGATTATGGGGACATTCATCATACACGTTACAAAACATAGACATGCATGAAACTTCATGGATGGAGCATCATATGACCGCCGTTAGTTCGACAGCAAAGGGTCGAATGTAATGAACATATCCACATATTTCCCACAGTGCATGACAACGCGTCGTAAAACGCCCGACTGCGACAATCCATGTAACCCATGACTCTCAATGATGTGACCACGGAAACAAAATGGCCAGCTCTCATTATATGTCGAGGCGCACGCCAATCAACAGCATGTTGCCGTTTTAAGTATGTAAACAGCTGCGCGGTTACACTGTCACCATCACTAATCACACTACCGTATCCTGTTTTCAATCCCAAGCTCGGACCGAAGAAATCGCGTGCGTAGTAACCAAAGGGGTACTTCGTGCTTCTTGTTTCATTTGGCCTCTGCGAAGCCGTGGACGAACTGCTCGGCCTTCAAGCGTCGACGGCCGGCAGACGTCGACGGCCTGCCGTCCACGTTTCTGGCCAGCTGGCCAGCCGTCCACAGTTACCCCAACGCATGCCGCCGCCGCCGAATAACGACACACACCGTAGTAGAACGCCACGTTGTCGAGGCATGCCGCACCTGCCCAGGAATGCGGCGTCAGCATATTCAGGATCCTTCAGCCTGAGACACATTACCAGTAATCGGTACGTTACCTCGTAACGTAGTGCGAGAAACAGCACCCCTTCGGTTGGGATTATGAAGGTTTGAAATTCACATTGGAATATGACACTGAATAACGGACCTGACAAACGGAAAGGGTATTTCGACAGCACATGAAGCCTACAACCGTTTACACCGCAAACAACATGTTTCCTAACTGACACATTATCGAAGCGTTACCGTCCGCGACAGCCACTCTTGTTACCACAGGTACCGCTAGGTTTCGGCTGGGTAAGACCAAAGAGTCCAGGAGACGTTCCCCATTTCCACATTGCCCCTTTCCTAACTTTCGGAATGAGTGCCTGTTGCCAGCGACTGTCGAAACGAAGTGTTGTAAAGTCGTCGCCCTCCCTGCTAGGAAAGTGAGACGTAACTTCCAATAAGTGTTAAGGTGGTCTGAATGTGTTCTGAAGAGCTCATGTCACAGGAGTACTAAATGAACTACGCTGTCCCGTGATCAGAGGCGTCTGAAATCAGGCAACAGAAGGCGGGGTCCAAAGCAGCGACTACAGACTCATCTTAGTCCGTTGAAGGTCACAATGAGCCACAGGCACATGGCACCTGCCTGTGAAGTTATCTGTTTTCATTACAAAGGAAATTGTATGTTAACCTACCAAGTCCGAACTTGCACGAATGCTAAACAAAATTATTTTTCTTCAAAATAATCCGCTATCCATTATCGGACAGCCAGGAGTGCTCCACACCCACAAACCCCGCGACTCAAGAATGAGGTAAAATGACAGGTTTGGTTAAGAAACGTGACAAAGTCGCGGCACTCCCTGCTATGTGCATGGAATACATCTGAAATATAAAACAATGAGTGACGGAATGGTTCTTTATAGTACATTTTGGACTACCAAAAGGAATTTAGGAAAGATCCTTGGAGAAAGGACAAAAATGAGACTAAAGCCCATGCCAAGGTCCACTTTTTACCCCCGTTCCCACTCCTCTGTTGTTCAAGAAATCGTCCATAATGGTTCCAAACACCGAGCCTGGTGGCGCTGGGGAACCACTATCAGCCGCATATATCCCGAGATTCTGGAACGAAGCTGCACAATGTTAATGATTTCATTACATTGCAAACAACGTACATTCCAGCCACAAATGTTAAACAGATGAACATCCTTTTGCTTTTCCGGGCCACGAACGTTACGAAAATCGACAATTCAAAGCAAGCACAGCCCACAAATCACTGGGGTTTTCGTCAGCACTGTCTCGTGAGCCAAGGCCCCATCATTGTTACCCATGCACAGTCAAACCAATACGCTTGAAATCCCCAGTGGCCGCCCTTGTGCAGAGGGGAGCAAGTCCCCCAGACAAGTTCACCACGGCGTATTGATTTGATTTGGTCGGGTGCAAACGTCACTGTCAGCGGATGGGGCCTCGTCAATGTCGTGTCTGTCAGTGCAGTCAAACCAATACGCCTGAAATCCTCGGTGGCCGCCCTTGTGCAGAGGGGAGCAAGTCCCCCAGACAAGTTCACCACGGCGTAGTGATTTGATTGCCATGTGTAAAACAGATGCTAACGCAAAGAAAAAACTTCAGATTGGAAAGTTTAATACGTCCCGCAGATGTGATTTGTGGCATTCCGACAAGTGGAGACGAACATTGTCAGGTAAAACGATGTGTGCCGAACTGGAATTAATGTTGGGAAACCTAGAAAGGAGACATGACTTTGAAATGTGATACGACATTTTACTCATCTTTTTGAAAGTCGCAACTCGGACAATATCGTTTCCAATCTTTTTTGGATACTCCCAGCGCTCCAAATGAGTGAGGACAATATCAAACGGTGGTTTCATAGCTTTATAAACAAATGGCTCCCCACACGTTTTACACTTTTTGGTCTGAGGAGTGCAAGCCTCAATATAAAATGGCTGATCATTGATATGCAGAGGACGCTTTCTTTTCAGTGGTGGTTTTTGTGAAGGTTTACGGCCAGCAGAGGAAGGGATATTCATAGATCTCGTGCAGTTGAAAGCAATGACTTTTGGCTCCATGGTTAAAAAGGCCTTGACGTTTTGTTGTTTCTTGAACAGATTTGGATCCACTATGCATTTGAAGGCGAACTGCTGGTAAGTACCATGGAGCTTGAAATCACCTGCAAATTCCAAAGCCCGGATGACTTCATGGTACTCAAACATTACTACATCTTTTACCTTATCAATGAAGTCGTTTACGTTAAGTTTTTTGTTGTCGACCACTTGCTGAATCAGGCTGTTCACACTTTCAGCTCTGTTGGTTGTAAAATTTACTCCGATGATACATTTTAACATTTTATTGAGCTTGTATTTCCTAAAGTACTCTACAAACGTTTTCGCCTTAACATCCATGGCACACCATCTGCTGCAGAGTGAATCCAGCCTTTCGTGGCACACAGTTTCATTACTCATGTTTATAAGTCCCGAGGTTTCGTCAAATAGGTCGTGCATGATAACGTCTACTGTTGTCGTCATAAGGGCCGTTGAGCGCAGTTTCAGCAGGATGTTGCGGCGAAAATGAACTCTACAGAGGAAGTGTTTAATCCCCGGGAACGTTACCCGGAAAGGCCTGTACAGGCGTTCATCGTCATCGGTTCCTAGGGCCCGCAGACATTTGTCGTGCTTTATGAGTTGTCGGATTTTGGAAGCAAAGGCAAAATATGTCTTTTCATCTTTTTTCGTGTGGACCATTATAGGTCCGATCGACGTTGGATGCTTGCCAGAATCTTTCCTTACCACGCTCAGATTTTCGAAAGAAGACACCGTCACGAAGAAGTCGCCAAGATTAAATGTGGTGTCAACGGTTAACACGGCATGCCGGGACCCACAGCAGAATCTGTTTAAATTTGTGACCTGTTGATCCGTGTAAAGAAATATAATTGGTGTATCCGAAAACGTAACTTCCCTTACAAACCTGACATCCTTGAAATCATTCCGATTTTCAGTTATTACACGGTTCAAAATTTCCAAGTAAGGATCAGAATAGCGCGTCGTAGTGCGCTGTTCGGCCACTTTGGATTTATTTTTAAGATACTTAACTTGTTTATGATCCCTCGGAGCTTCGTGAGGTGTTTCCAAAACCCTTTTCCGGTACACTCTTTTCGGTGACGTGTCCCTGACCTCGCGCTCTACGTCTCTTAGTATCGTGCGTGGCGTCCTAACGTATGGCACGTCATGACGAGAATTTCCATGGATATGTTTGGCAGAAGAGATCTGACCCGCGTATTCAATGAAAATGTCGTAGTATTTTCCTGTTGCACTTGTCGTAAAAGCAATCATTTTCTTGAAATTTGTGTCTGCTGACAGACGATAAATTTTCCGGGTGACAGTCACCACGTCACATTCGGACACCTCACTCCACTTCACTTTGTTGCCCCGCCTAAAAGAAGTAAAGTAGCCTTTGTGGTGGCCTTTGGGATCACGGCTGCAGTTGCGAATTTCTCTAGTTGCGGGATCGATACAGAAAAGACGTGAGTGCTGTCCGTAATGACGCCAAGCTCCCAAATCATCTCCGACGGCATCAATTTCATTGCTGTAGGAATGTTCGACACTAAAGGAAGATGACGTCATGATTCTTTTTGGAACGGTTTTCACTTTTTCAGCATTGGACGGTAGTCCCAGACACACACATCCGATGACCTGTTTGGAATTGGAAAACACGTCATTTTGGTCGTTCCAGATTGAATCCGCCCGTCTTTTGTTGCCAATTTTACTTTTTCCAGATGGCGCTGACTCCTCCTCTTCTTCAGCAATGTCGGGCATCTCCTCGCCACAGCAAGATCCACGTGAGATTCCCTGCCCCGGAGAGTCCGTCCTGCTCTCTTCGCTGTCACGGTCTGGAGCTGTCATGTCCGTCTCTGGGTCAATGTTGTCTCCGTCGAGGGTCACACACAGAACATTTGAGGTCCAGCGTTCGGCACTGTTCGTTGTATCGCTGTTCGTGTCGGTACGAATGATATTGGCGACAGAATCATTTGCGTCCATATTACTGTTTTCAAAGGCGCTGGGATATAGAGGTACAAAGTGATTGGGCGCCCAGCCAGCAGGCCCATAGTTTCTGTCCATTTTTAGCGGCGCAACGCTGGACCACATGATGGATATGCCATCCCCAGCCACCTGCGTACCTGGCCTGGGGTGGATAAGCTGGTTCATCAGACGACTGCACCAGTTGTCAGAACCGTGAACTGGAGGGTACACCGATTCGATGTCCCTCCCGATGACGGCAGCGGTGGCATAGATGTGCCACATGCCAGCCCACTTATGATTTCCACGACATCTGATGGCTTCCACCATTGGCGGGTCGCAGGTGGCTGAGATCAGTCCCGAGTCCGTCAGTCCTTCGTAGTGCTGGGCATGTAAAACAAGTTCAATCGTGGCTCTCACACGAATTTCCGTGGCGTAGGCCTCAGAGTTGGTGATTGCTAATGAGACCGAATTGAAAAGGCAGTTGCCATCCCCAGTTGACGACATGGGCAGTGATTTTGGGCGGTCACAGAGCTGAAGGTAAGCCACGGCTGTCTGGTCCACATTCTGGTTGGGTTTGGGTGTAGACTTCACGTGAAGAACTGGACCATATGTCCTGCATACCTGATAAAAGGCCTTTTTACACTCAGCAAACATCTTTTCAGGTTCCTCAAACTCAGGCCTGCTGAGGTGGTACAGCATAGAACTGAAAAATGCTTCCCTTTCAGCCATGGCTTGCATGGAATGCATGATAGGATGCCAATAATGATATCAACCACAAGGACTGGAGCTGATCTTACCACGTTGCTGGTTCGAAAGGACGGGCGATGAGAGGATGAAGGACTCCTGGCTGGAAAATTGCAAATGTACCGTAAGAATAAACTTTATCACAAAACTGAAATAACAAAAAGGGGAAACAGGGAAAAACGTGGCAAATGCAAAAATGCGCCATGACCACTGCATCAACGGTTGTTAGTGTATAGTGGCGCCCATATGACCGAATCGAGAGGACTGGTAAATGAGGCGAAAGGCGAAAAAATGGTACAGGACATTGTGACTTGAGGCAAGGGTCTACGCTTTACCGGATGTTAACATTTAGGTCAGTGATATTCGGCATACGGGCTTTTATGTTAATGAGTCGCGACGTCTCACGAACGTTGTGAGACTGTAAAAAACACTACGACAATTGCGACCTACGCTTGAATGTAATGTGGAAGAACTTCAGTTCGTTCAACGTTCCAGTGTTATAAAAGCATGCCTGCCGCAGTGGTTTATGCTCGTGAGTTGATTGTTTAGATATTCGCTGGGTCCGGGACTTAACACACTCCCTAGGCCGACCCCGTGGCCTAGGGGAAAGATCGCGGAGTCGAGTCCGGTGGTATCGGGCTCGAGTCCCAGAAAAAGCGAAATACCTGACCCCACTGTTGTCTTGCGGTCATATGCTAAGTGGCCAGAGATGGTTAACCTGGTACGGGACGGCCGTGTCGTAGCATTGTACGGCACGAAAAAGATCCATCATAGGTCCTCTATGGCGAAAAGGCCGGAGGTAAAGTTACCCTTTGAACTGGAATTGCGCTACTGGGTGGCGGGTTCAGGGTACAAGCAACAAGCTCTGCTGAGCATTTACTCTCAGCCCAAAACCACGGGTGCTTACCATGCGGGTAAAATAACAAATAGTAATAACAGCTGACGGGGGAGTTATCGCCACTCCTCTCTTCCCCCCCCCCCCCAATGGCGCATTTCTTAGATCTCCCAAACGAGAAAACGCTGAAATTTCCGGTAACTTCTTCTACCAGTTATGCACATGACAAAAATTTGGGAACGAAGCCATCTCAAGTCACGTGTCTCAATGGTGTCACAAACGTGACACCATTTGATGGCATAACATATCGCATGGAAGTATCGTAAATTTCTGCCGCAGACGCCCAGGCAAAGGCCGCTGGAGGAGTTTTATCGAGCCGCGCGACTTCACGACGCGGCCACCCCATGACCTGCTGACCATTTTGGTCTCGAACAAATATTGGTGTGCGGTCTCTGGGACTCGAACCCAGCGCCTACCACGCACCATACTCTGGTTCTGGTTCTGGTTACTATCCAGCAGCCCATGGTAAGAGAAAATATAGTCCTGTCCACCATTTGGTGCCACTTTCGATGAAAACTGCCCTAAAAACTGGTGATCAAAGAACACAGATCAGGTCACCGATGCAGGGTAAAGGCCATGCTGTCGGCTATCATCTCGCATAACTTCTGGTCAAAACTACCAGTCAATTGGAATGCAATGGATCGGTTGTTTTGTAATCCGGCCAGACACCGGATATGCCGGATCGGGATGCCAGCTATCCGGTCGGATACCGGATATTATCTTTGCCTGTTTTCACCAAAAAATGAAAGATAAGGACTGAACTGAAAAAACCCTCTTGGCTTTCGCCACGCATCGGGGATGGATCCACGACGTCAAATAAATAAGTAGATAAATAACGAACAGAAAGATCTGACAAACCAAAAAATTAAATACAAAATGTTAACAGACTGTGATTTATTCCCACCAGTGCCAACAGTTATTGTAAGGTTTCCATATCTTTCACTGTAAAAAAAGAACCGCGACCATGGAGGAGCTCACCATCTCTGAATGGAGACAAAGGCCCCAGAATACGCAGAATGCCATAATAGGGTCTTGATAGAACTAGAATACTACGCCTGATGTACTATTGCATGAAGGGTGTGTTTGTTTCTATGCGGAATTCCGCGTGGAATTCCACGTTAAATCGGGGAATCCGCAGAGAACCTTCTGTACATCCCTCGCAATATGGCGGCGCTCAGTGAACATGAACCTTGCGAGAAATAAGTGAGGAATATTACAACTGTGGGAGATTGGACACAGACAACTCAGTTTTACACGGGTAGGAGCAAACGGTAGTGATCACAACAACAAAAACGTCCTGCTTCAAAATGCCAACAAGGCGCGATACACAATCCTGACGCATAGTCGACGTCAAAGGTGTAGATGAAGAACGTTTCAGTGCACAACGGGAATCCCGGGAATTCTACATCGCAGTCCTGGCGCATAGAACGTACCCTATACCTCAATAGCGAACGCGTGCTGGGTCGGCCGTATAGTAATAATATGTCATATATTGTTACATGCTATTACTACACGTCATCAAGCATTTTACACGGCTAAAGAATTATTCCAACAAAGTTATCCACCAAAAACGTAGTGTCGCCGGGCGCTCGGCTGGACGGTGCAATCATCCACTCAAGGTCGTAAACAGTCCGCCATTTCCGAACGACGTGTGCGTGGTACGGGCCGTACGGACGTGGTAGCGGGGTACTGTAACATGTTGCAGCACACCGACCCAATTAAGATACAATCTAATACCGCAGTTCGCGCGACCGAACCTCTTTACTGCACAAAGCCAACTCCAATGGCACCCTTTTATCGGCCCGCAGCCAGGGACGTAGCCAGGGGGGGGGGCATGGGGGCCATGGCCCCCCTGAACCAAGCGGATGTATACTACACTACACTAGATGTATAGCGATTTCGCACGAATATGGAATAGTGATCATATATATGTTGCAAAAGCAAACATTATATGTATTCCTGGGGATAAATATGACGTCAGTTACATAAAATTTCATTTTCGTATAAATTTTGTCATATGCCAGAGGCATATGACAAAATTTGTCATATGCTAGAGGCATATGACAAAATTTGACATTTGCCTACCCCCTGAGGGCAATCCTGGCTACGTGCCTGCCTGCGGTCTCTAATACTCTATACCCAGAAGCGGTTTAACCTCTGCAGAGATGGGGGCAAACGCGATTTTTACCTCGTTTTTTTCCATGCAACGCCATAGGGTTAATGTTAAAAGTGTTGACCAAAGTTGGGGGGCAGCCCCCTGCCCCACCGGTTCCAACGTCCCTGCCTATACCGTGCCTCTCGCGCTGGGTTGCGCCTTCGTCGCAATGTTTGTCCTTTGATATTTATTTCATACGACCTTTTGCCGTACGATCCTTTGCTTGCGATCTTTTGTCACAGGATCTTTCACCCAATAACCCAACACCCATGCAAACTGTTTCAACCTCTGTGACGTCACGAGCATCTGCGTTTGCGCTGTAGTCTTCCCTGAAAGCTTGGGTTCTGGCCGTGGTGGTACACTTAGTAAAGATCACTAAATTTATAAGTGTTTTGTTACCATTTATCAAGTAAAAGCTGCATATACCCGCGTGCCTATATAAGTATACAGGTATATATATATATATATATATACATACATACATACACAAACATCGATCCCTTTATGCTGTATTATCTACTACCAGCCTATGTCTTACCTATTACAGCCATTCTTTTGGTTAGTATTGCAATTTTCCCTTCAAACCGGCAGAGAATATGGAGAGGGGAAGCCACCAGGGGGCCCAAACCAACATGGGGGTAGGACCCTTATCAGCGTGCAAATCGACACTCCAAACAAAGGTGAACATGGATGGAACTTTGTTTTTGGAAGGGAGGCCTCCAATAATTTGGGATTCTAAACATTATGTGACGGCAAGAATAGCCTCAAATTCATCACAATTAGTCCAAATTAGCAATTGGGTCCGGGCCCTCCCCCCAGTCATTTTTGCAAAGCTCCGCCCTGAGAGGCGGGGACAAATATGCAACTTTCGGAGAAATATGGACCGGTAATATTCATCCAACCTTTACCTCAGTATGCAACAGATCGGGCAACGAAAGATAAAACACAGAAAACCATACATACACAAAAACGAATGAAATATTAAGTGCTATTCATAAACACGACGCACCGCAGCGACACTTTCAGAGCAATAAAGACAAGCCAAAAAAGGCGCCAAATCGACCCCGGAAATATGCTTGTCATAAGCTTTTGCTACCTCAATTGATGATTTCCGCAATGACATATTTTTTCTGCATTTAAATTCATTCTGAGAAAACAAAATATTTTTCAACGAGAACTGAACACCAGTATTTTGAAACAATTACCTTATATCCAGTCGTCCGTAATGGCTTCGATAATTGGGTAGCAGAAGTACTGCTTGAAGTTTATGGCACATTAAAGTCTTGAAATGCAACCATGTCATTGGTACTGAAACGCGATATATTAAACACAACTAGCCATCGATAACATTTCATTTCGGAACGATTCCCTGAGCGGTTATCGAATGTGGAATGGGCAGCAACACTGGCGTTACGTTATTGGTGAATGATAGCATGCGGAGATCGCGTTTATGCACTTTTCTTCGCTCACAGTGCATATTTCTGGATGAAATTTGGACGCGAGACATTTCAGAGCATTTCCAGTTGAACAGTGATGGTTTCATGGGCACTGATGTAGTGATTTTTGAGTATGGTTTGGGCAGCAAGAGGTACCATTTCTGGCTCCCATCCAATCTTTGTTAGTAACATATGGAAGTTCATAAAATTCAAACGCGAACTATTCTTGGGCACTAGCAATCGATTACTGCTGGTTTCATTAAAATCTATAGGGTGCCTTTTGAGTATGGTTTCGGCAGCAACATGGACGTTGCGTTATTAGTGAGTGACGGCGTGCAGGCGTGCTAGGTTTTGGGCAAATTCCCAAATTTTTTTTTCATTTAAAGAAAAAAAAAAAAAAAAAAAAAAAAAAAAAAAAAAAAATTTTTTTTTTAATTGTTTTTTTTATGCACCAAAATTAAATTTTTTTTTTTAAGGGGTGGGGAGAGAAAAAAAAATTTTTTTGGGATTTGGGGGGCAAATGTGACTTTTACCTCACTTCTTTCCATGCAATACCCTAGGGTTAATGTTTTAGGGCCATTGGTCGACAGTAAGATTTTGACCGAGCGCTTACTTCGAGGGAAAATAATCGTAGTACTGGTTGCATGGCACTTCAAACGCAGTACTGATAAGTACTACTTACGATTTCAGCCGGAAAAACCTGAAACACATTATTTCCCCCGAAACAGATTGCTTCGTCACTGGTATGCTAACCGCCAGACGCTCGCGTAGGGATTTTTCACGTTTCTGCGTTAAATAGTTTGTTTACGTGAGATCTCGACGCTGATTGGTCGTCGGTCGGACTCAAGGTCCAATCAAGAGTAATAAAAAAGGTTGGAGAAATAACTAATGCGATATAAATTATGTTTCAAATGACAAAGTTAGTCGTTGTATAATAATAATAATAATAATAATAATAATAATAAAATAGCAGTTATAATAATAACAAACAACAATAATAATAAAAAAGTAAAAATATTACAAGGTTGGAAAAGTGAACTTGCAATTTAAAAAATACAAAATAAAAATAAAATGCAGTGAAATAAAATATCTCAAAAGGAATCATGGAACAAAACTGAAAAATATTAGGAAGTGAAATAGGTAAAACAATTGTGAAAGTGAAATAAATAAAACAATAAATAAAAATTTACCCTCACCTAACATAGTAACCTAACCTAACCTAACCTAACCTTATCTAACCTAGCCCAGCACAACCCAACCTAGCAACCTTATGTAATCTAACGAGTATTAAATGTCATAATGTAATAATACTGATATCAGATATCCCAACAATTATCTAATACAATAATATAACGGCGTAATAATTCAGCAGTTCCAAGTTCGGTTTGTGGCAAAAAAAAAGAATTTTCATATATATGACGTCATTAATCGCTTGAAGATGCATGCAGGTCTACACATCCTTGATGTCAATAACCTTAACCTTGGTGGCACTACATTTTCCGCCCGCGGAATAATGTTGTTCTCTGCCAGTCGATTGCAGCATGGTATTACTGAGTGGTAAGTTATCGTTACGATTTTGTTGTTATTTTTTAGACAATCAAGTAGTGGAAAGTAAGGTTAGAAACAGGATGATACGTTTTTTACATTGGTGGCAATTATCCAAAGGATTGTTTGCGATTTCGTCGGGCAGCAACTTGCCTGTGGCCGTTACATTTTGTCCAAAGTTGGCGGCAGCTTCCTCCCTGCCCCCAGCTCCGACGTCGCTAGGTGGTAATGCATACCAGATGCACAGGATTTCTGTACTGCCTGAATATTTTGGACAGATTTTATGCCAAATTTCTGCACTGGTAATGTGATTCAGATGAACTGAAATCTCATAAAAAGATTTTGAGACAGTGTGGCTAAATCTGCAATTTTGGGTGCAAAATGTCACCCAACCATGGAAGCAGACACATCACAAGTTGTGGAACAAATTCCCTCCTCGGCACCGGCGGCCGACGGGCGACCGGCAGGGCGAGACAGCCCAACGATCGACGACGCATGGAATTCTCCGCCGGGCCGTTGGCACCAGGCTGGCGTGCTACAACGAGACTAGGACAAAGAAAACGACCCACATACATCACGGCCAACGATCCCGGATGCGACCCAGGGCACCGAGGACTTCTGAACCTGAGCAGATGGCCGCAAATGAGGGGGCGCGCAACCAGGACGTCGAGGACTTCTGAACCTGAGCAGATGGCCGCAAATGAGAGGGCGCGCAACCCTGGGTTCGTGGAATTTTCCGCCGGACATTGGCGCCAGGCTGGCGTGCTATAACGAGCCTGGGACAAGGAAATCCATCGAGCCCTAGGCAAGAAGAGCCAGATACAACGCTACCGAAATATGGGAAGTACAACCCAGAGCGCCGGGCCACAGCGTCACGAATCGTCGCTCGCTGGGCGACCCAAGTAGCAACACACCAATCTGCTAGTGGGCCTCCGAGTCGTTAGAATCTTGTCATTTGCGTCCACTGTATAATGTACAATGACCCTGTTTCTGAGCGCGGAGCTGTTGGGATAGGCAGAGCAGTTTTCAGCCGCTGAGCGCATGGTCGGCCAGCCGACCGCCGCGCGGGACAGCTCGTCACGTTACATAAGCAATAGGCGCCGGGGGGCGGAGAACGCGTAAACTTGGAACCGCGAGGGGGTATAAAAGCTTCCGCCGGCCGGTAGGTGAGGGATTCCTGCGTTGGGCTCACACCGTGACGCCGCCTCGACTGACGCAGGGAAGTGACCGCCCACCGGCGATACCATGTAAGAGACTACCGAAATTCCGTTCTGGCGTGGCCAGAACGGAAAATACTCGGTCTTGTAGGATCTTAGGTAGATTGTGTGCCTCATCTCGTAATATGTAGTTAGTAGTGGTTAAGTACTTTTGGTCATGGTAATCTCCGTACGTAGTTCTGTCGGATGTGACTAGTGAAGCTGTATTCCTTAAATCTGTTCTCTGTACCTGTGCCTTAAGGGATCTTAGATGCCGGCATGCTACCACTTGTATATTATTAGTAACGGAGATGGTATCCGAACAATGTACTAAAATATACTAATGTTGAATCACTTTTACCTTCTCTAGTAACTGGGGCTGGAAACCCCCCAGTTCTTGAGTAGACGGTCGAGGACGAGATAGCCCGCAGAGGAAAACCAAGATAAAAAAATATTCCCATACAATCATGGAATAACTATGCCAAAACATCACTTTGGTATGAATTCCATGTGCCCAGACCATAATGCTGCATCATTACTGTGCACGATTTTATCATTATGCATCTTTTCTCACAGGATTTTAACATTCTTTGGCAATTTGTACATTTGTACATGTAACCAAGAGGTATTTGTTGAACATTGCGGCTGTTGTCATCCTTTATTTTTGCCATGGTCCTGGAAGATTTGCATCTTCTGATTTTTTTGCTGTATTTTGGTATTTGTTGTGAAATGTATTTGGTCACACTTTGTAGAGCATATTTTGTGCTAGATGAGTAGGTTCATAATGGTGTTCCATGGTTTTCAACACCACACAAGTCAGAACAGCATCATAAGTGCCAAACTTTGTCATGCTTTGTGGTCTGGATGGAAGGAGGTATGGAACACCATAATGCAATTGAGGATACAGGAAAACATGGCCAAATATAAGCATCTGATTGAACTACAGATGCTGCCCCCCCAGACAGACTTGTGTGGTCTGGCTACAGCTTCATTTTATGCAGCAGTGTGTTTAACCAGCCTGTTATTGCATGACAGGTATTACAGAAGCACGTATGGCAACTCATGTTACATATGTATGATGTTTGGAAACGTTGATGTGAAAAATCTGGGCTTTGTGATGCATGGCTTATGCAAATAAAATTGTTTCAGAACATAGGTTTGTGTTCAACTAAAAAAGTACGTGCAATTTTTTCCTTGGGATCCTCACATGGATGTCAGCGTACGAAAGCCCCGTTAATTCTGGTCTGGAATCTGCGTGCGATCTCTGACGTTTTCAGCTCCTTGAATGAAAATTCGTCGGTCCGCGCGATGGTCCGACACGTCCCAGTAGCCCGGAATACGGGAAGCGTTCGTGTAGTGCTTCTTTCACCTGTTAAAGTACGTGGGCATTTTTTATCTTGGGGCATGATATGTGGCTTAAAAGATGCAGAAGAAGCTGATGTATCATGAGTTGTATGCGATTCCTCATAAAATGGTCTCCTTCTGATCTTAATCTTATTTCTTCTGAGAAATGCTGCCCATTTCGGACGTCGCCAGGACGACGACAGTAGTTGCCATTTGTGCCGCCAGAGGCGCCACCAGTATCGTGGCCGCCGCTGACCCCTATCGTAATACCCCGAAGGGACTCCAGCAGGTGGCGGAAAGTTACGCCGATGCAAGCCGGACAGACCAAACTGTGACAGTTGGTGTATGCTGCCCAGACCAGAGTGCCAGGTTCACCACAGTTTGCACGGGCCGCACGGCAAGCGGCGGGAAAATCAAGATTATCATGTAAGTGGCGGCAGCACCAACTCGAGCATGACACCAGGACCAACAAATAGGCGGCACCATGGCCATCCACCATCAGAATCAGGACCATATGATTCTAGGTCCATGGAATAACTTTTCAGAACAAACAACAAACTTCCAAAAAAAAATCAAACAACAGACTTCCAATTTTGTTGATGCAATCGAAGCCACTTTTGTTCAGTGCAAAATGGTAATGCTGACAAAACATTTGTTTTAGAAATATCTTACCAAGAAGACTAACCTATACAGTAAAACAGATTGCCCGTTGATCCGAATTGCCAAACATTTTCATTGTGTCTGCTTGAACATGAGTCAGCAATTGCGCATATTTCGTGATTTTTGTTGGTTGGCGTGAGGCGTGCTCTTATCCTTCTCGTATCCCATTATGGGATCACAGTAGTGCTCATTGGCAGACTGGAGGTGATATCTGGGATGGTGCTTTCTCCATACAGACTCTTGGGAGACAAATGCACGATTTTAATTGATAAAAAGAACGTCGTCCCGGCCACACGAACACTTAAAAAAACAGTCGTAATTTGAAGTGTTTAGAGATTAACGTGTCGACTGCATTCACAGCCAAACAAAATGAGCAGCGCACGCGCGGCTCAGTCTCGGATCCGCGAAGTCAAAAACTCGGCACATTTTGTCGTCAGAGTAGTCTTAGTTTCAGAAGGCTGTCTTGCCCACCTACAGACAAGGACTCAAAATGGATACCCTCTGAGAAGAAATTGAGCATCACGCCCTTTGTCAGCTTAAGAAGAATGGATCTGGGAGTGCCGTTCATAGGTAAAGAGCAAAATGACTATTTCCGGAGTTTTTCACCTTTTGTGCCGATCGTAGACACCATCACCAAGATCATATCATCAAAGTGAAATACAAAATAAAGTCAAGTGCATTTAGAAACGGGGTCTGTAATGCACAGCAGCGTCTAGCAAGGAGCATATTACCGTCATTGGTAACGATCCGCGACCCAAAGCCCAAAACCGCTACCAAAGGTCACGAAGGCCAGACCGCTTCGAAACCGATACTGCTGGAAACCGGGCAGTTCAGTGTTTATCAGCCTTGCGTAACGAAGTAATCGGCGAGCCCTAGTTTACAACTATTTAACAATACATGACTTGAAAATCTTGCCACCCCCAAGTGGAATTTAAATCTGACGCCACTGCACAACTATGTCAGGAGCCATGAACACTACATGACAGCAACTACACCACTGAAGCGCACGCCAAATGTGGTTCGAAAATCCTAAACGTTAAGAAACTAGACTGGTTATGAAACCGTCAAAATAACGTTGACCGCTGTAAGAGTTCACAGTAAAAGTTTCTTGTTATTAGAGCGATAAAAAATGCAACTGTATCAGGAGCCATGGACATCAGAGGACGTCTACACCACTGAACTCAACTCCAAAAGCGGGTCGAAAATCCTGGACTGGTGACGGAACTCCGCTAAATTTGAGTGAC
This sequence comes from Capitulum mitella, assembly GCA_030062745.1. NCBI lineage: Eukaryota > Metazoa > Arthropoda > Thecostraca > Pollicipedomorpha > Pollicipedidae > Capitulum > Capitulum mitella. The sequence continues at coordinate 6,231,393 of CP099846.1, forward strand.
CAACAACGTAAATTATTTCACTGAAACAACAGCCAACGAACACAAATATCGGCACTCGCGGTTGGAAGATCACAAACGACGTGAAGCACAAACAGTTTTTGCTGTTGTTCAGACGATGTGGAAATAACAGCCATCACAGTCATGGTTGAACATTTCCAAAAAATATTCAAGGGGAAAGGGGAGTCGTTCACAAAGGATTTTAGAGCGTTTCTATTCAGTAACTGCCATTAGCCTAATGCCAAAATCCCTGAATATTGGATATTCAGCCCCCCCGATCGCCAGCCATGATTATAACATTATTGGACGTTTCATGGCCTGCAGGAGCAGTACCGTTACACGACTGTTATACGTTATCAAGGAATACTTCCCGCCTACCCAGGCTGTATTAAATCTCCTGCTGTTAAACCCGGTAATAATTCAGTCGTATGTCGTAGGTGTGTATTGTGATACACCACGTTCTGGGTGTACCATGAGCCGCCGCCCGGCAGGCGACCCTGCCGCTGGCCCTCGGCGATGTTGACGCGTAGAGCTGCAAACCTGCGAACACGAGACAGCGCCACGTATAGCTGGCCATGGGTGAACACCGGACGGCGCAGGTGCAGACCCACCATGTCGAAGGTCTGTCCCTGCGCCTTGTTCACCGTCATGGCGAAGCCCAGGCGCACCGGGAACTGGCGGCGACGGAAGGTGACCTGGCCTCCGGTGTCGGACGGGGTCAGCACCGTTCTGTTCAATCTTTAGCATTCTTTTCTTATCAATTGCATCGAAAAGCGGTCCTGCGGCACCCGTTGGTTTCCAATGACGTCTTGAGCATTTGCGTTTGCACGGCGGAGTCTTAAATACAAATCTTGTCTCCACGCAGAATTCAGCAGTGAAATACAACTGCACCAAAATTGACTTGATTGTATTAGCGTGCAGTGTTTTCGAGACATTCTTGTCTTATTAATTGCATCGAAAAGCGGTCCTAAGGCACCCGTAGGTTTCCAATGACGTCATGAGCATTTGAATTTGCACAGAGGAGTCTCTAACCTTGGTTACGCTGATGCCTCTGTTATGTGCCATGGCCAAAATCGACTTTATTGTGTTAGCCAGGACTTCTTAAACCTAATGTCACCCACGCAACACGCGACGTGGTTCCGAAGGATGAGGGAAATTGTGTTGAACCGAAAATGGGAAACCTATGGAAATGCGTACCAAAATAAAGCTTACCTCATGTTCTGTCTTTCCAACGTGGTTTCAGAACTCCATCTTGTACGCGTTTTGAAATATAACGTTATCCACGCGGGGGCAAAAGTGGCGCAAACACAACCTTTGTTGTACGTTTTTATTCCTTTCGAACACGTTTCACCCCTCACAACGCACACTGCTGGCCATTCCGTCTCTGAAAAGCACTTTAAGCTGTCCATGGCGCACCGGCAATTTTGTACAACCTATTTCAAGTAGCGCCACAGTGGCGCAATGCCCCAAAGCAACATTGTACTTTTCAACTGTTTTCAGTGAGATTTCATCGGCGAAAAGCATACCAGAAGACAGCGTGCGTGCTCCTGTGTCTGTTCAAAGTGGTTTCGGCTCACCATCTGGCACTCGGAGTTTAATACGTCCTCTTGTAGCCGACCATTTCCCGTGTGGCAAAACCGCCCTCGGACAGCCCGACACCACCTTCTGTCAGTCGACTTTTGACATGGTCACTGCACTTTTCTGCAAGAAAAACACCCGAATTCCACGCACAATTGAACTGTGAACATTATAAAGCGGTCCTACGGCACCCGTAGGTTTCCAATGACGTCATGAGCATTTGAGTTTGCACAGAGGAGCTCTACGAACCTTGGTTACGCTTATGCCTCTGGTATGTGCCATCGCCAAAGAAAACGGAAAACCTACGAAAATGCGTGCCAAAATGAAGCTTACCTCATGTTCTGTCTTTCCAAAGTGGTTTCACACCTCCATCTTGCCAGCGTTTTTCAATATAACACCTTATATGTATCCATGCAGGGGTAAAAGTGGCGCAAAAACAAACTTTGTTCTACTTTTTTATTGTTTTTAAACAGCTTTCACTCCTCACAACGCACACCACAAAAAACACTGCTGGCCGTTCTGTCTCTGAGAAGCACTTTCAACTGTCCATGGGGCACCGGCAATTTTATACAACCTATTTCAAGTAGCGCCACAGTGGCGCAATGCCCCAAAGTACCATTGTACTTTTCAACTGTTTTCAGTGAGATTTCATCGGCGAAAAGCATACCAGAAGACAGCGTGCGTGCTCCTGTGTCTGTTCAAAGTGGTTTCGGATCACCATCTGGCACTCGGAATTTAATATGTCCTCTTGTAGCCGACCATTTCCCGTGTGGCAAAACCGCCCTCGGACAGTCCGACACCACCTTCTGTCAGTCGACTTTTGAAATGGTCACTGCACTTTTCCGCAAGAAAAACACCCGAAGTCCACGCACAATTGAACGGTGAACATTATCAAAGCACCTCGGATGCTGTTGCGCGCGACACTGACGGCGAAAAATCACTTGTCTTTCGGAGCCACTTTCCACCGCGCTAAATAGGGAACGCCAAGCTACCGCCGAGGCGATAGTCAGCTGACACCTACGGTCACGTGACAACACGATTGGCCGAAACGTTTTCGGCAATTTTCGGGCATTTCCGGGCGTTTTTCGGCATTTTTGAGCAAAACCACATAACAACGTTATGTGGTTGGTGCCAGTTTTGCAGTGCGCTTCGATCGACACCAAATTTGTCCGTAACTCGTTGGCGGTTTGGCGGCACAGCCGCCTGCGGACGATGTGGCCAGCGATATGGCCCTGGCGAAACCGTAGTTTTTTGTTTGTCGAATTTGAAAGAATCCGGAAACTTCCAAGAAACGCGACATGGCCTACTGATCCCCTCCCTCCAATTCAAGAAAAGTTCCTGTGCTTCTGGTCAGGACCATTGCCACTCACCACTGGAGGGGCCTCCGTCGGCACTCTCACTCTCCTCACACGACCCAGACCTCAGCGCTGTCGCGGCATCGCTACTTGCACTGCGAGCTGCGGCTGTGTCCATGCGAGATGGCTCAGACGCTAAAGTGACCAAGCAACGTCATTTATACTGTTATGTCTGAAATTCCTCGGTGCAGCGCATGCATAGTCCACTAAGGATCCTTCACCTCCGGTGGTATTTTATTGCACCACCTCGGTCAGGCCCGGATCGGCGTGCGTCGAGACCTCTGTTAACAGGTTGAGCAACGCACCAGCAAATACGCCGACTGCGAGCGCCGCTGCAGTGGGTACGCATCTAAATGGCCGTAGTTTTGTTCCCTGGTCCCCTGTCGCGGTTCTCTGTCCCAGGCCGTTATCCCAGCTCCCCTGTCTCCGTATGTGATACCAACACCGGTCTCCATTTCTTACGTCTACTATCCCATGTCGCTGATTCCCTGTGCCGATCAGCTATGGCTCGGCCGGGCCAGTCTGCAGGTTGTGCACCACCTCGGCCAGGCCCGGGACGGTGCCGGCGACCGCACGCGTCGAGAGCTCTGTTCGCAGGTTCAACAATGGCCAGCTATGGCCGGGTCCGGGCCCGCCTGCAGGCCGCGAAACACCTCGGCCAGGACGTTTTACCCCTCACAACACATACCAAATGACAGCCTGCCAGCTGTTCTTTTTCCGAGAAGCACTTTGAGCCTCTTGTCGATTTGACGTGTGGCAAAACCACCCTGGGATAGCCCGACACCACCTTCTTGCAGTCCACTTTTGAATTCGCCACTGCACTTTTCTGAAAAAAAGCCTCGAATTCGACGCAAAATTCAACAGCTGCGCCAAAATCGACTTTATTATATTGTATGGGCCTGCAATGTTTTGGAGACATTCTTTTCCTATCAACTGCATCGAAGAGCGGTCCTGCGGCACCCGATGGTTCCCAATGACGTCATGAGCATTTGCGTTTGCACAGCGGAGTCTTAAATACAAATCTTGTCTCCACGCAGAATTCAGCAGTGAAATACAACTGTACCAAAACTGACTTGACTGTATTGGCGTGCAATATTTTCGAGACATTCTTTTCTTACTAATTGCATCGAAAAGCGGTCCTACGGCACCCCTAGGTTTCCAATGACGTCATGAGCATTTGAGTTTGCACAGAGGAGCTCTACGAACCTTGGTTACGCTTATGCCTCTTGTATGTGCCATCGCCAAAGAAAACGGAAAACCTACGAAAATGCGTGCCAAAATAAAGCTTACCTCATGTTCTGTCTTTCCAAAGTGGTTTCAGGACTCCATCTTGCCCGCGTTTTTCAATATAACACCTTATCCATGCGGGGGCAAAAGTGGCGCAAACACAACCTTTGTTGTACGTTTTTATTCCTTTCAAACACGTTTCACCCCTCACAACGCACACCACAAAAAACACTGCTGGCCGTTCCGTCTCTGAGAAGCACTTTACGCTGTCCACGGCGCCCCGGTAATTTTGTACAACCTATTTCAAGTAGCGCCACAGTGGCGCAATGTCCCAGAGCATCATTGTACATTTCAACTGTTTTCAGTGAGATTTCATCAGCGAAAAGCATACCAGAAGACAGCGTGCGTGCTCCTGTGTCTGTTCAAAGTGGTTTCGGCTCATCAGCTCATTTCAAGCCATGGGTGAACACCGGACGGCGCAAATACGGCACCAGCAAATACGCCGACTGCGAGCGCCGCTGCAGTGGGTACGCATCTAAATGGCCGTAGTTTTGTTCCCTGGTCCCCTGTCGCGGTTCTCTGTCCCAGGCCGTTATCCCAGCTCCCCTGTCTCCGTATGTGATACCAACACCGGTCTCCATTTCTTACGTCTACTATCCCATGTCGCTGATTCCCTGTGCCGATCAGCTATGGCTCGGCCGGGCCAGTCTGCAGGTTGTGCACCACCTCGGCCAGGCCCGGGACGGCGCCGGCGACCGCACGCGTCGAGAGCTCTGTTCGCAGGTTCAACAATGGCCAGCTATGGCCGGGTCGGGCCCGCCTGCAGGCCGCGAAGCACCTCGGCCAGGACGTTTTACCCCTCACAAAACATACCAAATGACAGCCTGCCGGCTGTTCTTTTTCTGAGAAGCACTGACCTCTTGTCGTCAATTGGACGTGTGGCAAAACCACCCTCGGTTGGCCCGACACCATCTTCTTGCAGTCCACTTTTGAATTCGCCACTGCATTTTTCTGAAAAAAGTCTCGAATTCCACGCGAAATTCAACAGCTGCGCCAAAACCGACTATATTATATTAGCCTGCAATGTTTTGGAGACATTCTTTTATTATCAACTGCATCGAAAAGCGGTCCTGCGGCACCCGTTCGTTTCCAATGGCGTCATGAGCATTTGCGTTTGCACAGCGGAGTCTTAAATACAAATCTTGTCTCCACGCAGAATTCAGCAGTGAAATACAACTGCACCAAAATTCACTTGATTGTATTAGCGTGCAATGTTTTCGAGACATTTTTTTCTTATTAATTGCATCGAAAAGCGGTCCTACGGCACCCGTAGGTTTCCAATGACGTCATGAGCATTTGAATTTGCACAGAGGAGCTCTACGAACCTTGGTTACGCTTATGCCTCTTGTATGTGCCATCGCCAAAGAAAACGGAAAACCTACGAAAATGCGTGCCAAAATAAAGCTTACCTCATGTTCTGTCTTTCCAAAGTGGTTTCAGGACTCCATCTTGCCCGCGTTTTTCAATATAACACCTTATCCATGCGGGGGCAAAAGTGGCGCAAACACAACCTTTGTTGTACGTTTTTATTCCTTTCAAACACGTTTCACCCCTCACAACGCACACCACAAAAAACACTGCTGGCCGTTCCGTCTCTGAGAAGCACTTTACGCTGTCCACGGCGCCCCGGTAATTTTGTACAACCTATTTCAAGTAGCGCCACAGTGGCGCAATGTCCCAGAGCATCATTGTACATTTCAACTGTTTTCAGTGAGATTTCATCAGCGAAAAGCATACCAGAAGACAGCGTGCGTGCTCCTGTGTCTGTTCAAAGTGGTTTCGGCTCATCAGCTCATTTCAAGCCATGGGTGAACACCGGACGGCGCAAATACGGCACCAGCAAATACGCCGACTGCGCGCGCCGCTGCAGAGGGGACGCATCTAAATGACCGCAGTTTTGTTCCCTGGTCCCCTGACGCGGTTCTCTGTCCCAGGCCGTTATCCCAGCTCCCCTGTCTCCGTATGTGATCCCAACACCGGTCTCCATTTCTTACGTCTACTATCCCATGTCGCTGATTCCCTGTGCCGATCAGCTATGGCTCGGCCGGGCCAGTCTGCAGGTTGTGCACCACCTCGGCCAGGCCCGGGACGGCGCCGGCGACCGCACGCGTCGAGAGCTCTGTTCGCAGGTTCAACAATGGCCAGCTATGGCCGGGTCGGGCCCGCCTGCAGGCCGCGAAGCACCTCGGCCAGGACGTTTTACCCCTCACAAAACATACCAAATGACAGCCTGCCGGCTGTTCTTTTTCTGAGAAGCACTGACCTCTTGTCGTCAATTGGACGTGTGGCAAAACCACCCTCGGTTGGCCCGACACCATCTTCTTGCAGTCCACTTTTGAATTCGCCACTGCATTTTTCTGAAAAAAGTCTCGAATTCCACGCGAAATTCAACAGCTGCGCCAAAACCGACTATATTATATTAGCCTGCAATGTTTTGGAGACATTCTTTTATTATCAACTGCATCGAAAAGCGGTCCTGCGGCACCCGTTCGTTTCCAATGGCGTCATGAGCATTTGCGTTTGCACAGCGGAGTCTTAAATACAAATCTTGTCTCCACGCAGAATTCAGCAGTGAAATACAACTGCACCAAAATTCACTTGATTGTATTAGCGTGCAATGTTTTCGAGACATTTTTTTCTTATTAATTGCATCGAAAAGCGGTCCTACGGCACCCGTAGGTTTCCAATGACGTCATGAGCATTTGAATTTGCACAGAGGAGTCTCTAACCTTGGTTACGCTTATGCCTCTGTTATGTGCCATCCCCAAAATCGACTTCATTGTGTTAGCCAGGACTTCTTAAACCTAATGTCACCCACGCAACACGCACCGTGGTTCCGCAGCATGAGGGAAATTGTGTTGAACCGGAAATGGAAAACCTATGAAAATGCGTACCAAAAAAAGCTTACCTCATGTTCTGTCTTTCCAAAGTGGTTCCAGAACTTCATCTTGCCCGCGTTTTGAAGTATAACGTTGTCCATGCGGGGGCAAAAGTGGCGCAAACACAACCTTTGTTGTACGTTTTTATTCCTTTCAAACACGTTTCACCCCTCACAACGCACACCACAAAAAACACTGCTGGCCATTCCGTCTCTGAAAAGCACTTTACGCTGTCCACGGCGCCCCGGTAATTTTGTACAACCTATTTCAAGTAGCGCCACAGTGGCGCAATGTCCCAGAGCATCATTGTACATTTCAACTGTTTTCAGTGAGATTTCATCAGCGAAAAGCATACCAGAAGACAGCGTGCGTGCTCCTGTGTCTGTTCAAAGTGGTTTCGGCTCACCATCTGGCACTCGGAGTTTAATACGTCCTCTTGCAGCTGACCATTTCCCGTGTGCCAAAACCGCCCTCGGACAGCTCGACACCACCTTCTGTCAGTCGACTTTTGAAATGGTCACTGCACTTTTCCGCAAGAAAAACACCCGAATTCTACGCACATTATCAAAGCACCTCGGATGCCGTTGCGCGCGACACTGACGGCGGAAAATCACTTGTCTTTCGGAACCACTTTCCACCGCGCTAAATAGGGGACGCCATGCCACCGCCGAGGCGATATTCAGCTGACACCTACGGTCACGTGACAACACGATTGGACGAAACGTTTTCGGCAATTTTTGGGCATTTCCAGGCATTTTTCGGCATTTTTGAGCAAAACCACATAACGTCTCGTTATGTGGATGATGCCAGTTTTGCAGTGCGCTTCGCTCGACACCAAATTTGTCCGTGACTCGTCGGCGGTTTGGCCGCACGCCCGCCTGCGGCCGATGTGGCCAGCGATATGGCCCTGGCGAAACCGTAGTTTTTTGTTTGTCGAATTTGAAAGAATCCGGAAACTTCCGAAAAACGCGACATGGCCTACGCCACGCTCCCGATTGCGCAGTTTGTACTGGTGCTGATGGCTTGTCGGCACACCGCGTGAGAGCCGAGCATTATGTACCTAAAAATTCGAACCGCGTATTAATATAGGTGATGTCGTAGGTGTGTATTGTTTACTGGAGGTAAGTGTACATGTTACCCCGAGCTCTATGTGCACTGCGTCGTTTTCATTTCTACTTTCATTGCATTCACGACATTGGTGAGTCTGCACGAATCAGCAACCAGAAATAACAGGTAAGAGATATTTGGACCTTATTTAGTTTAGCAGTCACCATCACTGCAGCATATAATACTCAGCCCTAACCCAGTTTATATTCTCATGGCCAAATGACCCAGAGGACTGGTTTCCCCACAGCGGCGCCGACCATGCTCGTTGACCATGTATGTTGAGTTTTTTGTTTGCGAAATTACGCCGTAGGTGGACGCGTCAGTTGATCGACGAATGATAGTATTCACTGTTGTCTGTCCATCGTTTTTCAGTTGAACTTTGTTGACGCCAGAACAGACGCCATCAACGTAGTTTTGCCATATATCGTTTTCATTCTGTTCACACCTCCTTAGGCTATATCGATTCACTTGACTCTGTACTCGAACTGAGTCGATTCACGTTTTCACAAATGCACTGAATTAGAAACGATTCCCCGCCCTGGCCGAATGTGAATCGTTCACTTCAGGTGAATGAGGCACAAGCCTGGTGACACCATGACAGAAGTGCTTTGTAAATATTCGTCCAAGTACCTCACACCGCTAAGAGGAACGCCATCCCATCACTACGAAGGCGCCAGTCTGGAGTCTGCCGAGGGACGCCGGTCTGGACTCTGGAGTCGGCCGAGACTCGCCAGTCCGAAGCCCGCCGAGAGATGCCAGACTGGACTCTGGAGTCAGCCGAGGGACGCCAGTCTGGACTCTGGAGTCCCCGGTCAGAGCTCGTCGCGGGTTCGGCCGGCCGGCCGCTCGTGCGCGTTCCACGGCTCGGCCAGCGACAGGCTGCGCCAGAAGCGCAGCCGCTCGGCGTAGGCGTGGCTGGCGACAGAGGGCGCGTCGTTCAGTCGCAGGTGGCGCTGGCTGTGCGCCGTGAAGATGGGCCAGGCGGGCGCGGCCGGCGAGGCCGGGTAGCCGAGCCGGGCGAACCCGGTCCACAAGCCGACCATGAGCCGGACCATGGCGTGCTCGGCCGAGCCGGGCGCCACCGGCGGCTGCCGCTCGCCGCGGAACAGGTACGGCAGGTCGTCGGCGTGCGAGACGACCGGCCGCGGCTGGACCGGCGCCTGCACCAGGTCCGTGAAGCGCAGCTGACCGGCGCCCACGTGGTCCAGCACGTACCGGTACACCGGCACGTACTCGGAGGCCAGCTCCGCCTCGGCCGCAATGCTCAGCATGAAGTAGCGATCGCCGAAGAAGTCCCTGAAGCCGCTCATCGTATCGCCGTCGGCCAGGACGCGATCGCGGATCTGCGCGGCCACCTCCAGCGGTTTGTCGGTCTTGCCGGCGAGGCCGCCTCCGCAAAACAGCTCCGCAGACGCCCAGGCGTCCAGGTCGCCGGCGGTGGCGCGATCCACTGTCGCGCGGTCGGCGTGCACGACGTCCAGGACGAAGACGCCCTCGTCTCGTGTGCTGCCGATCAGCTTCGGCACGCGGTTGAACTCGCCACGCTGCAGCAGCACGTTGGCCTCGTCCGGCAGGAACGGCGACGTGGCGTCGCGATCAACCCGCGGCCGGAACTGGGTGCTCAGGCCGGCCGCGTTGAAGCCGATTTCGCCCAGCACGCGCATCAGCTGGTCGGCGGGCGCGCGGCGCAGGCATTCCAGCACGTCCCGGCTGCGCTCCGACCCGCAGTCGAGCGCGCGCGCGAAGCGCAGCGCCAGCGGCCGCTGGCTGACGCCCATCGCCCAGCAGGCGGCCGCCGCTCCCGACTGGCTGATGGCGCGCTGGAACAGGCCGGCCGCCAGCGGGCTCAGCGTCTGCAGCGAGACGCTGGCGGCGCCGGCCGACTCGCCGAACACCGTCACCCGGCGCCGGTCGCCGCCGAACCGCGCCACATTGGCGCTCACCCACTGCAGCGCCAGCGTCTGGTCCAGCAGGCCCATGTTGCCCGGCGCCACCTCGTCCTCGGTGGTGAAGAAGCCGAACACGTTGAGCCGGTAGTTGAGCGTGACGACCACGACGTCCTCGTCCATGAGGTAGTCCACGCCGTAGAGGTCGGCGTCGCCGGAGCCGCTGATGAAGCCGCCGCCGTGGATCCAGACCATGACCGGCAGGCCTGGCTCGTCCTCTGCGGTCGGCAGACGGGGCGAGTACACGTTCACGAACAGGCAGTCCTCCTGTCCCCTGCGAGTGAAGTTGAATATCATGTCGTACTGGAGGCAGACGGCGCCGTGGCGGGAGGCGTCCCGTACGCCGTCCCAGCCCGGATGAGCACGCGGCGGACGGAACCGCAGTTCGCCCACCGGCGGCCGCGCGTACGGAATCCCCTTGAAGGCGGCGTACTGGCGGCCCTCGAACGAGCGTAGCGTCACGCCGCGCAGCGCACCGTCCACGAGCCGGACCAGCGGCCGCTCGGCCAGCGCCGGCGCGCCCAGCAGCGCCAGAACCCACAGCAGCGCCGACACGCGCATCGTCCCGGTTCAGCGCGCCTGACTACGGAAATCTCCCGCACGCGACTGAGGCTTGACCTTCGGCTGACCGGCAGAATTCTGCAGTCTGTCATTACGGCGGGCAGGGGCGCGCGCAGAACAGCAGGGTCAGCATGCTTCTCTCTGTCGGCCGTTTTCGGAGATGTGCAAGATGCACGTACACAGTCTGTCTGTCGCACTCAACGCCCGTTGATGTATGTTGATCCTGTGCCGCTTTGGGCCTGAATGTGCCTTCGTCTAGGAACGAAGTCCAAGTGTCCCGGTGTGACCGCCACAGGCGCGGCCAGGATTTCGCCAGGGGGGAAACAAGACCAGCCTAACCCCTTTCCCTCCAAAGCGGAAACTCCTGGGATTCTGGTCACTTTTTCGTCTTTGATGAGCATAGAACCTTAAGTTTCAACTCCCAAGGGAGGTCATAGTCCCCCCCCCCCCCCCCAATACTTCCCTGGTGGCGGTGAGCTATTGAGCATACGAATCTTTGTCAATACGGCGTCGGCCAGGGCCAGACGCTCCTGGGCGGACGCCATCGCCAGATGCACTCGAGATAACCTGTCAACAGGCGCTGCTTGACCTTGGTGGAAGGGTGACGCCACAGTTTCTATGTGTTTGAGGACCAGTGATGACTCGTCAGTAGAGGAAACTGAGGCAGTACCTCACAAGAAAAAGTTGTAAATGAATATACAGAATAAAAATCATGCGTAAGGTGTGGACAATATCGCCGTTTGTATAACTGAATGCAAGATTAAACTGGAATAATGTACTCATTTTGTTCATGCAGTCATCAGCATGCCAGGGAATATGCCCGAAAACACGTCCCACGCCGCGCCGTACCCCGCTGCCCGCCAGGGTCTTTGGAACCGGGGGATGGGGGAAGCTGCACCCAACTTTGGACAGTATTTAACATTAACCCTATGGCGTTGCATGGAAAAAAACAAGATAAAAATCGCGTCGTTCCTCCCCCCTCCCATCTCTGCAGAGTTTCCACCGCTCCTGCTGTCCGCGCAAGCACACGACGGCACATACCAAGGCCGTACAAACAGTGAGGTCACCCGTCTCAGTCAACGCTAGAATGCTATGTAATAGAACCCCCTCGGTGAGCGTCCGCGAAGCTGCACGGCGGCCACCGCCATCGCAGCTGACAGAGCCCTTGTGAGGCGAGGCGTAGTGCTGCCTGGCCCCCTCCAAAGATCCTGGCAACACCTCGAGCGTGACGTCACCGGTGCGACGGCGCGCCTCCTTTAACGTGGACGGAAATGGGAAAATACGCAATTTTGGCATCGCGAGTCCAGATGTTTTTTGTGTATGGGGATCGACAAAAAGCATCTCAATATGATGCCCGAGGAATGTTCTCGTGATATCTGACAAATGAACGCCTATTATTCCGTCAGAGGGGTATTTTCTAGAACCTTACATATCCTGCAATAAGGGTCATTTTCAGTTAACCCCCGGTAACCGCTCGACAATATCGCCCTTCTTAACAACGTTGCATCGCGCAGTGGCGGCGCAGGTGCAGCTTGACGTCTATAATGTGCTCGGATGCTTGGGAGGATGTTCAGAGCACATTACTAGGTATATGGGCGAGGCGAGGCTGCCGTCACGACTTACAACACAGAAATGATTTGGGAATGCCGCGTCCCACAGCGTGCGGCTGGCCTACGAACGCCTGGTACAGAAACGTAGACAGGATTTTCCTGGGGTCGGGGGCAAATGTGAAATTTTGTCAAATGCCACTGGCATATGATGACGTTTATACGAAAAAACAGCGGTTTTATGTGATTTCCCGCATACATAGCGGACAGGAATACATATAATGTTTGCTTGTGCAACATATATATGATCACTATTACGCATTCCTGCGAAATAGCTATGTATCTAGTGAAGACCGCTTGGTTCAGGGGGCATGGCTCCCATGCCTTCCCTTCTGGCTACGTTTCTCGGCATGAATCAAAAGCTGATCGATGAGATTTTCCCTTTGGCACAAACGTTTGGAATTTCGGAGAAAATTCATAGGCCTTCGCAGGATTAAAGAAAGAAAATACGAGGGATATCTTTTTTACTTCAGTAACACAAAAGCTACAAACATTTTTTAACATCCTGTTAATGATATACTTGAAAGTGCAAATCGTATTCCACTGCTTCTATGATGTTCGCATAGGCGGCGCGAGGGACATGAAAACGGGCGCGGGCTGTCATGGTCACATGTTCATCAGGTCAACTTACGACCTTTGACCTTCAGTGAACTAGAAATAACACAAGAGTCACATGTAATGACCTTCGGTTCATTTCACGGTGTTTGAAAATGCTTCCAATCATCTGAATTCACTATATTTCCAAAATCCTTGTTGATGGCAGTCGTGACTTCGGGTATGCGCAACGACATTTTAGGTCCCAGTTTCGTGACACGACCTAATGTCGACCTGGAACTTGGTACACATTTAGAGGGCACCTTTCTAGATCGTGCAAGTTCTGGATTCTACATTAGGAAAATAGTCAAAGTTAATTAAAAAGACTAACGCAAAAACAATATTTTAAATTGTGACACTGACCTGACCTTGTTAAGTGACATCAGGGCAACAAAAATATTTTCCGGTGATTGCCAATTCCATTAGCTATGCACTCAGATAAAGTTTATAGTTCTATCGTAAAATTTCTCCTTTTGTCAGTCACTTTTCTTTTACCATCAACAGCGCCAAAGTCCGTCTGAGGTGCCTCCCAAAACCCCAATTTGGCTCCGCCCCTGAATGAAATAAAGGTGGAAATTCATCATAAAACCTAGCAAAAAAGCAAGAAATCGCCAAGTTTAGTAAATCTGCTTTAAAAAAAAAACTATAGAATGGCGAGCAAAAAACCGGAGAGGGATGGATTCAGTCCCCTTCAAGTAATGAGGTTAAGTTCCCTTCCATTCCATCGTGACTTCTTCAGAAAAAAATCGGAACACAAAAACAAAAAAGGAGAAGAGAATGAAACGCCGACCTGGCCCCTGAATGCGAACAATTCCGCCACCTGCAGAATGGTAAAAATAAAGCAGAAAAGGGGTCTTAGCCATGAAAGCTGCAAAAAAACTACCAAATGGGTGACAAGTCCAGCTATCACGCAATTCTACCGAACGACCAAACGACCTAAAAACAGGGATGCTTCGCGGTACTTTGAACTTGAATACCTGCAACTAGCTGTCATTTATACACGCGGTCTTCCTCGAGACGTCCGCATTGTCAGTAATAAGCGCGGTTTGCCGCGAGAAGCAATACTACTTAGCGCACACTTACGCGCAACTTTCTGTGCTTCTTAGTTACGAACGCAATCTGCCGCGAGAAGACGACCACAACAGAGTGGTGGTCCATTTTTTACTTTCGGGGTATGATACCCCGAAGGGACTCCAGCAGGTAGCGGAAAGTTACGCCGATGCAAGCCGGACAGACCAAACTGTGACAGTTGGTGTATGCTGCCCAACCCAGAGTGCCAGGTTCACCACAGTTGCACAGGCCGCACGGCAAGCGGCGGGAAAACCAAGATTATCATGTAAGTGGCGGCAGCACCAACTCGAGCATGACACCAGGACCAGCAAGTAGGCGGCACCAGGGCCATCCACCATCAGAATCAGGACCATATGATTCTAGGTCCATGGAATAACTTTTCAAAACAAACAGCAAACTTCCAAAAAAAAACTCAAACAACAGACTTCCAATTTTGTTGATGCAATCAAAGACACTTTTGTTCAGTGCAAAATGCTACTGCTGACAAAACATTTGTTTTAGAAATATCTTACCAAGAAGACTAACCTATACAGTAAATCAGATTGCACATGCACCATTTCAATGCCAACAAGGTTTTAGTTTCAGTGTGAACATTATAAAAACAAGACTCACACTCTGATGATGTTGTTGTTTATTGGTGTTTTTGGGCGCGCCGACTACGCAGGTCATTTTGAGCCCATAACAGGTTGCTTTACCTTACTAGTGAGCCGTATAAAGAGCCTCGAAATAAACGTCTTTAAGAAACAAAAAGAGCGGTTTCGATTGAAGAAAGCGCGGGTTGTCTCCAAGTACATCGCAGAGCGTCAGAGATGAAGTGTGCTGTCCAAAGTGAAGTGAACGCTCTTCCGCCAAGTGTGGACACGATACGATCACGTGGTTGACAGTGAGCAAGGCACCACATCGATGGCACAGAGGCCTATCAGCCCCACGCAACAGATAGCCATGGGTCGTATAAGTGTGACCGATATGCAGTCTGCACAGTATTATTTCCTCTCGCCTCGCCTTACGAGATCAGGATAACCATAAACAAAAGCTGGAGTTTTACCGTTCTGAGTTTTTTGCCATCTGTTTTATCCAAAGAGCGCTGCCACTTGTACAGGAAGTTCCTAATTGCCGGATAAAAGTCTCTGGCAGGGATTGGCAGAGAACGTGTACATGGTGCCAGCGATGGTCGCCTGGCAACGGCATCAGACAACTCGTTGCCCGTAATTCCCACGTGACTGGGTATCCAGCACAGGCTGATTTTCTTTCCAGTCCGATCCAGTTGTGTCAGACGTAGTAAAATGTCCTGTACAAGGGGACGTGATGGATAAAAATATCTAAGAGCAATAAGATTGCTAAGGGAACCCGTTAAAATCAGGTGTAGTTATTCGTCACCAACTTCGATGAAACATAACGTCGTGGTGATTGTTATCAATTCCGATGTAAAAACAGACGCGTGTGCAGGCAACGAGAACGATCGGGTGTCAGAACCGTTCACAAACGCACAACCAACACCACCGGCGGTCTTAGATCCGTCCGTGTACGTCAGTGCGTATCCGTCATATGACGCAATGCGCTCCAGCGCCCTGGATCTCATTATATTTGGCATGGCTTCATTTTTCCTGGTTTCTGTAAGCGAGGTGTCTATTGAAACACTCTGATGATGAATGCAATGAGAATGCACAAAGTTGATGCTCAGAGGTCATTGAGCTGCATAATGCATAACATCCAAATGTGGCAAATATGTACATCATGAGATCCCATCTTGCCTTGCAATGCTTCATGGAAATATTTTGTGGAGGAGCGGTTGATCTCTTCAGTATCCTTGGATTTCACATGGAATCAACATCCGGCCGCTCAAACCGGAGGTCACATTCATGGCCTTAACCCTATTCCCGGCAGGGGGGGCTAAATCCGCCCCCCTCAGGTTTTTTGCTTGCCAATTCCAGGCTTTTTGACGCAGCTTCACAAAACTTGGTGACTTTTTCTAGCTATCCTTTCTGCGCGCTGTGACAAAATTTCACGATTCTACTTTGCTCAGGAGCGGAGCCAGGCAACGTTTTTAGGAGGAACCTCAGGTCATTTTTGGCCATGTTGAGGGTAAAAGGAAAATGTCTGCCAAAAACAGAATTTTTAAGATACAACTTAAAACTTTATATGGATGTATAGCTATCTAGTTGGGTAATGTGCACAGAAAATTCTGTTTGTCTGAGGTCACTTTACAAGGTCAGGTCAAGGTCAAAAGTCAAAATTTGTTTTTTTTAATAAATTCGGCCCCGTTTTTTCAAATGCCAAACCCGGAATATATATGACGTAGAAAGGTACCCTCTACTTGTGTACCAAGTTTCAGCTTGATATCAGGTCGGGTCACGGAGCTATGACCTAAAATGTCAGTGCGCGTACCTTATATCGCAATAGCCATAAAATGAAATTTTTGGAATAGAGTGAATTCAGGTGATTGAGAACGTTTACAGATAGTATCAAATGCACACGAGATCATTCCAGGTGACCCCAAGGTCACCGGAGGTCATTTAAGGTCAAAGGTCACAAGTTGATCTGAAGAACGTGTGACCATGACAGTTCTCCCTTTTTCATGTCCCTGGCACCGCCTATGCTAACATTATACCAACATTGCAATACGATTTGTACTTCTTTGGCATAGCATGACTAGCAGGAGCCAAAAAAGTGTTTTTACCTTTTTTGTTCATTCAGCTGTTGGAAAATTAATCCTTCTATTTTTGAAACCCTGTGAACGCCCATGAATTTTCTCAAAATTTCAGATTTGCGGACCCATGGTAAAAGCCCTATCCATAATCTCTCGATTCATGCCAGTTTCATTGAAATCGGTCCATAAACGACGGAGTTATAAGAAGTCCAAAAGTACCCCCCATTTTGACATTTTTGCCTCCCTATATCCACAGATTTCGAAATTTTGAAAATTTCTTTTTATAAAAGTGTAGTTTACGTCACGGCAAATCGATTGCCGTTTGTTGCGATGAAATCGGACAAGTAGTTCTTGAGATCTCAGGGGGGGGCCGAATCCGCCCCCCCTGCCGGGAATCGGCCATACCGTCTAGCCCTCCGGGAATAGGGTTAAACTAGAAGTGATTAGACCATACAAAAGCTTGTGTATCCTGAAGTGCATTCTCTCTCTTTGTGGCCTGTATCCATTTATCTACCGGCACTTTATCTTTTGGAAGCTGCTGCATCATCACATTATGGTCTTCCATGACCGTATAATTCCCACTAGTGCAATCAGGCTACCAGCTTCTCTTGGGTTTTTTCACCAATGTATCCATCTGGGACAAAACACACTCAGTTATCACACCTGTACTCAGTGGTGTAACTGATCTCAGGTGCTCTTCAGCTCTGAGAAGCACCAGTAGTTGCTAAAACTTCATCCGTGAGCACATCAGCATCACAAACAAATCTTCTCACTGAGGTTACATGCACAACGATACAAAACTCCACAAAATTTCAGGTCGCGAAGCATGCATGACTGATGCAAAACACTCCAACTGGTCCTCCTAAAAGTGAGCTAGCACGTATTACATCATGTATGCATATGTAGATAATCAGTTGTGCAAAGTCTGGTAGTCAGCTTGATCTGCACCAGGAAAAGCAAAAGGTGCACCTGGAGCTGAGCTCAGGTGCACTACCCTAAAACGTACCCGAATGTACAAATTACACACACACCAGGACTACACTTATGTATATGACATGACAATTGTGCATCTGTCATGCTTAATCTAAGCCTAGAATTGAACTTCTACACCACAGATTTTCAAAATGGACATCTGAGATATCAGGTGCACCAGGTGCAGCAAGATCTTGTCAAAGAGCACCTTACCAACAGACCAGAACAGCAGATCAAAACACCAATACATTGTGTATGTAATAGCCCGCCAGACCACAATGATTGTCCATACAGTTAGTAGGTTAGTACACCTTTATCGCAGACCTGTTGCAATATCACATAAACTGTGAAGCTTCCCGGATTTACTAAAAGATGAGAACGTGTCCCATAAACTACCGAAGTACCAACACACACCATCATTCCCTAACAGCGTCAGATCGGACAGCAAACTCAGACCACTTAGAAATGAAATCACATGATGGACACATGCAAATTGAGTAGATGACGGAAAACACTTTAAAACAACGACATAGGGAACATATGATCACGAATTACATCCTGAACAACCCACACACGCCAAAGCTACCTTTCACGTGAAGACACGCGGTAACCCTCATGATCTTGACGGTTTTAATGTGTTTAACCAAGGCGATACGCACGTCTTAACGGTTTGTTTGTTTGTTTATTTGCAGTGGGTTAGGACGCACAGCCTCCTGGGCTCAAGCGTCCGTGTCTTGGGTCAAGTTTTGTGTCTCGTCGGGCGTCAGTCAGTCGTCTGTACGTCTTAACGGTAAATAGGGAGTCGGGTCGGTTTCAAATCAAGAGTGCCAAAATCACAATCATCTGGAAAATATGGCTGATTTTCGGTTGGGTTTAAACGGCATGCTTGATAAATCATTTTTTGTCATTTGCCATGCATTAGAAACATTCAGGCACATTTATCCATTTTTTTGTTGTAGCATAAAAAACATGTTTTTCATAACTTTCTTTTATCAAAAACGAGGACGTGAAAGGAAACTAGAAAGCAACTAAAATAAATCGATATATAGACTAGAAATTTGGAGGAAACAGGTGGCGCATACTTCGCCTAACCTGCTTTTTTCGGGCCTTGGTACTGCCTGTGCCGCCGCCGTCACGGCGCCAACGTCGGGCCCATCGACGAAGTCTTCGCAACTGCGCGAGCTAAGATCAGTGACGGAGAAAGGAATGTATTGTTGGCTGACTGTTGATTAGGACATCTTACATTTCGTATCAGTTCAAAATTTTACATGTATCTTTTGGAACTATTCACAAATGATTCAACGAAAACAACTCCATGTCCCCAGCAGTGCCGACAATTTATCCGCCCTTGGAACGGGAACCTGGGACGTTGGAAGCGAGCGTTCTGTTGTGAGAGCTTGTCGTGACGGGAAGTGGTGAGCGGTTGCTCGAAGGCGATTGACTAATGGATACCAAGTTTACTCTAGTTTTCTTTGCAAACAACAGGCAAAATAACGAACGTGATGCGTCTTGTCACATTTCGTTTTTTAAAGATGTCTACCTGATAAGGGCTGGATACCATTTACGATTCATAGCTAGACAACGTGTGTAAGAGCAGCAGTCGTGCATAAGACAGTCTTGGTGCTGCACGTGCGCTGTGCCTCAGTTGTTTGTAAAACCACGAGCCGCCACTGGTGAGGACGCCCTGCAGCGCCTGGTTAGGGTGTCCAGTTTGGAATGTCGTCCGGCTATTCGTCGGTCGGTCATTCGGAACGGGACCGAAGCTCCCAAACGGCCTTGTTTACATAAACAGTGGAGGAGAGGTACTACAGCCTCGGGCAGGGGCGTCGATTCGTATTTTTTGTAGGGGCCATGGCCCACCCGATGCGGATCTTGGCTCCACCCAGGCACGTAGCCTGCATTCTCCTCGGGAGGGGGGGGGAAATGTCAAATTTTGTCATGTGCCACTGGAATATGACAAAGTTTATAGGGAAAAAACAGAATTTTTACGTAACTGACCTCACTTTAACCCACAGGAATACACATAATGTTTGTTTTTGCAACATATGTATGACAACTATTCCGTATTCGTGCGAAATCGGTATAAATCTAGAGTAGCCCGCTCGGGGAGGGGAGAGGCCACGTCTCCCATGGCTCCCCCTTAGCTACGTCCCTCGCCCCACCAATGCTGATCTTGTCCATTCCCAATCTTTTCTGCTAGTTGAAATAAGTAAATGGAGCAAATATTACGAAATGAATGACTATAGTGGATAACAGTCAAGTAGAACGTTAGAATAAAGCATACAATGTCATACAGCATTTAGAAGAAAATGGAGGCCCCCTTCATGCTGCCAGATCGGGAGAGAGACCTTCCCCCCCCCCCGATCTGAAAATTATTGGTCCAATTTCCTAGCGGAAAACGGCCTTTAATATCCTGCAGCAAAGTACACATTTTCCACCGAAGAAATGTGGAAAATTTCGAAAAGGATGGATATCGGGTCAAAATGAAGGTATAAATAGGGGTTTATACATACGAGCTTTCTGACCACATTTAGTGACCGATTTTGTTCTACTTCATGTCATTCCACAAACAACTGATACGTTTATCACATTCGTTAGGAATAGATCAATATTCAAAATTCATAGGCATGCCCAGGGCATCTAAAAGGGGTACACTTTCTGAAAATTTTTATTCATTCTGCAACATAGCTGGGGCCTGATGAGTCTATTTGTGCCCGGAAAACACTTCCATGTGTGTAACATGCCATATTATATACTTATGACAAAGTTCATAGGCGGATCCAGGCACCAGAAAGGGCGGTCAATAACTACCGAGCACAGAATCGTGCGTAGCGGCCAGGAGCACGGCGTAGGGTTTACGGCGCGTCAGTGAAAAGAACCAGTCTCGGAACTGCAGACATCAGCATGGACAGGGAAATAAAAAATAAATCAATGACAACAATGCAGATCGACATAGCGTAGAGCTCCGTTATCTATTTTTCAGTGTCCATAATCAAGCGGAGTAACTGCAATTGTCAATACCACATATGAAGCAGGACAGAACACCACAGATCTATAAGAGTTATCCTACGCAATCTGGGGCTTGCTATGTATTTTGTCCCTTTACAAAATAGTTCAGTTATTTCACGAAGGTGGATCAAACAAGATACCATAAGCCACTCTCCTGTTAACTCATTCGACACTCACCCGCCACCGGAGAGGGTAACGCCCACCACCGTATTCGAGTCTGAAAGAGACGTTTCTATTTGGCGTCATAGTTTATTAATGGAGACCTCGCTTGTACCAATATTTCTCCTTGTTCAACAATTCTCTGTTTAAAACGGCTGTCTCTGCCGTAACCTTCTCGTTCAACAGTCGTAGAGTACAGAACTTCTAATAAGTACACATACATTTTTGAGGTCACACTTGCCACTAAGGGCACTCACACTTCACTATGTCACGCGCCTCGCGGGGTTCATCACATGATGAGCTGAACCGAGAGCACCGTCCACTCAGGACGGCAACGGCTAGCCTGATATAGTGCCTACAAATGGAAATGATGAAAAAGCATGGTGCAAATATCACATCACATGTAACCAATCATTACGTGTTTTGCAATCCCAATGTTCTGCAAAGACTAGGCTTTAACCAAAGGAACCAACCTTCAAAAAAAAACTTTAACAAACGAAGACGAAGAGAAAGCCGGAAACTCACAGAACTTTCTGTTCTAAGGCTGATGGAAGGGCTCGGAATTTTTTGTTGGTGTATGCTATTTTGGCATTCAGTAAGGAAGCACTAATTCATAAATTGATACACGACGACATATAGCACGGCGGCACGACTGATATATTCGCAACGCTAATGGGTTTCCAGACGTATTTACCTGCTTCCATTTAGCGAGGACTCTGAGGAGTAGAGATGAAAATTATTGATAGCTTTATAAAGCTTACGGCCGCAGAAGTCTTCAGAAAATGTTTCTTTAATTTAGAGGAATCCTTTTACCGATGAAATTTCACCGCCTTCAGATATGGGAACATAAACCTCGCCGGACAGGGGGGTGGATACCGCTCCCCATGTAGTGTTCCCGGAACCACGGCAAAATGGTGCAAGCTTGCGCCGTAAAACTTGGCATAGTTAACGCCAGATTTATTTCAAACATTTTCAAGGAGGAATGACCCCAGGTCACCTCAGATCACTGAGCTTTAATGTCATTACTGAATGTTTGTAGAGCGATTTTTGCGGAACGACTTTTGCGTGAAGTGACGTATTTTTTACTTTTTTGGGGGCAATAGATATGCAAAAAAGTCAAACGGTAGTCAAAGTCGATAGTCAAGGGAATGAAAACAAATGGAAGAAATGGATAATGCTGTTACAGTTACAGGACAAACAAATGAACATTGTATTACTATACGTATGGCGTCGTGCGCTGTGCAAAAGTATACGAAACATTGTCTGATGTTGGCGTCATTTAATGTATCAGGTTCGAATGCGAATCCAATGCTAAATGTTCTTATTGTGTGTCAGGGTGTTCCATGGAAAAGAACCCTGAAAAAATCACTCCTCCACAGATATTTCTCGGCCGCAAGGTACACATATGCAGTCGTCTTGTCCTGGCAGCATTCTACGCTGAATTCGTGTTTGCGTGTGTGTGAGCAATGCAGCATATGTTTGAACCGTTCTACAATGATGTATTTGGTGTTAAAAAGGTATTTGGTGTTAAAAGGGAAAGAAAAAATATCAAAAAGTGCAGTTACGTTGAAGCGGCTTCAAATCAGGTCACGTCCTCGTCATACGCCTGGCGCTCTGAACTCTGCAAAACTTTGTCACCGAAACTGAGGTGTGGCTAGGTGTGATTGAAGTTCTGCGGCAGAATAAACGTGTCAGAGAGAACGGCCGATACACAGCTTGTCTTGCTGCCTGCCCTGCATGACATAAAATAGAGATTCCCAAGGGATAAGGGTGACAATGAGCAGAATTTTGAGCCTGAATAGGCTGTCATGCCACTTGTTCATCTTGTTGGCTGCGCAGCGTAGCATAAACGAGGCAGCAGCTAAGCAGAACCTAGCAATTCAAAAATCTGAATTAAGTACATGTAAATATATGTCGGCAGCGAGTTTCTTCGACGTGGCAGTAGCTCCGGGCAGTGACGTTTTAATCAAATGCGTCATTTTAGGACTGAAATTGCATTCATAAACAAATATAGTCGCCAAAAGCGTTAATGCCCCTTTGTCTCAGCTATGGGTGATTTTGATGGTGGTGGTTTTTCATATTCAACCCTCGCCGGAGGTAAAGATTTTCACATACGTGCGGGACGAAGGGAAGTTGCTGTCATCTTATACCATTTCCATTCTAATCAAGATGGAGTGACGAAACAGAAGCGAAAGTGTGGCCCATTCTCTTTTTATTCGAATAATGTCTTTTCCCGGTCCTTTCGGGTTACCTAGTAAACTCTAAAACAC